>LR990119.1:19542500-19575000 GCA_905147225.2 Euproctis similis
TATTCAAAAAAAAATTTTGATTATAGACTATATAAACGTTTGTGGTACTTCTATTTGTTTTTATTTATTATGGCCTGCGCTACATTTTTGCAGTACATAAGGAATTCACTTCTGATTTCTCTATTTTCTATTATTTTCTTTAGGTTTCCCATCTTTATGTCCATGTTTATTTTGCTCTCCGTGTCATATCTCTCCCTCCCGAAGATAGGACAGTCAAGTATTAAGTGCAGGATTGACTCGTCACTGACCGAGTCGCAGGCGCACGACGGGTCCTCCTTGCACTTGAACCGAGTCAAGTACGCGGAGAACCCCCCATGCCCGGTAAGCACCTGGGTCAGTAACGAGTCAATCCGCAACGCCCTAACGGTTTTGAATGCCAGGGTGGCATCGGGGAAAAAGACTTTTGTGACACTTGCGGTCAAGCCCCCCTGGTATCTCCGGTTCCATTCGCCAAGCGTATCCTGACGGATGAGTCGCTTGACGAAGGAAACCGGAAACTTGTCGTAGACAGGTTTGGTCTTGACCGCAAGTGCCGCCGCCTTCGCCAACTCGTCCGCCCTTTCATTGCCCGGAATACCTACGTGGGCTTTGACCCAGTAAAGTTTGATTTTGCCCGGTTTTCGGTCTAGGTGCCACCTAGCCCTAGCTGCCAGTGGATGGGGGGCGTCGTCATTAACGACGGTCTCGAGCGCGGAGCGACTGTCACTGATGATCGCGTATCCCTCGCCCGCGCCCTTGGCCGCCATCTCTGCCGCCTTGCATATGGCCAGCAGTTCGGCCTGGTAGACAGTGCAGTAATCCGACAGCTTTAGCTTGAGGGACTTCGTCTCGGCTCCGTCTACCCAAATGGATAGCGAAGCTCCGACCTTACCCTCAAGCTTGCTGCCGTCGGTGTAGATGTGTACTGCACTATCCACCATGTCGGCCACCTGGTCCTCAGACTCAAGCCTCAGGAACTGCCGGCCGATATGCGCGGCAGGATGAGGCCTTTCGGCGAACCGACACGGTCTCTCCATCTCCCTGTCTGCCAGCTCCGGCCGCGGCACCCCCCTCTTCGCCAGATAAAGGGAAGCATTTTCCCTTATCCTTGCGTCGAGGGGTAGTACCCCGGCCAGAACCAGCGCAGCGTTCAGAGACACCGTGCGATACGCCTTGCAGAGCTTTTGGGCGAAGGACCGCTGAACAGCGTCCAACCGTCTCCTCACCCCGAGTTTGCTGGTGGCAGGGGCCCATGCGCCGGCCGCGTAGCAGACTATGGGTTCCACAGTGGCCACATAAATGGTCCGGACGATCTCCGGATGGAGGCCCCAGCTAACTCTGGCGGCTTTGGACAGCTGCTTATAGACGCCCAATGCCTTCTCGCACACATGCGCGGTGTGGGCATTGAACGTCAGCTTGCTGTCGATGATAAGCCCCAAGAGTTTAATCTCCTTAGCCGCTGCAATGTCGACCCCGCCCATGCTGAGATGTGGGACGTCGTACTTCAGCTTATTGGTGAGCACCATCATATTAGTTTTATGTGGTGCAAACCTCAGCTTGTTTCGGACGCCCCAATCCCGAACATATTCGAGGGCGGCATTGCCGCGGCTCTGGATCTCCGCCGCTGTGTCCCCGGAGAAGACGAGCACCACATCATCGGCGAAAGCCTGGCAGTACTCGCCCATCTCCGTGAGACCTTTCAGCAGCGGGTCCAGTAGGAGATTCCAAAGAATGGGGCCCCCAATAGAACCCTGTATGCAGCCCCTGCTTGTGCCCTTCGTGTGCTCGCAGCCGGCGTACAGGACCCTAACCTTCCGATGGCGGAGGTAATCGGCCAGCAGGCCACCCAGCCTTCCCGGACACTGTTCCTCCGCCAGCCTAAGCTTTATGGCAGGCCACCAAGCGCTATCGAAGGCGCCCTCTATGTCAAGAGACACCATGGTGATTAGTCTCCTCTTCACGAGGAGACCTCTCACATGGGCCAACAAGTCACAAAGGGCGTCCTCAGTACTGCGCTGGGGCATAAAGCCGTACTGGCGGGGGCTCAGGCGGGGAACCAGGTGGTGCATCAGCCTTTTGACCACCATCTTTTCCAGAATTTTCCCCATCACTGGCAGCAGGCCTATGGGTCTGTAGGACTTGGCGGTGTTGTAGTCCACTTTGCCGGGCTTCCGTAACACGACAACAGTGGCCACCTTCCAATCCCCAGGAAAGCACCCGAGTCTGAGGCATCGGTTATACACCTGAAGAAAGAGGTCCTGGTCCTCCATGACGACACGGGCGCAGATGTCAGCTGTGAAGCCGTCTGCACCCGGAGCCTTTTTTGGATTAAAGCTCATCACCGCCGATCTCAGCTCCGCGGGGGTGAACTCCGGTTCCTGGTCGCTGATCAGGTACCCCATGTTCTCCGCTAGGAGTCTCGACCGACGATGATGCTCATTGTCATACTCGCCCGTGTCGTCAGGGAAGAAAACCTCGGCCAGGTGGGCAACCGACGCCTCAGGGCCCAATTCCGCTCCGTTTTTATGTAGGGGCAGATCTTCCTCCTTTTTCCTCGTATTGCGAATCACTCGATAAATTCCCTCCCATACCCCCTCCTTGCTCTGCTTTTTGCAGAACTCTTTCCAACTTTCCACTTGTGCTTTTTTCGCATTTATTTCATATTCTTCTTTTGCCCTCAGGTACTCTTCAACGACAGCCTGCCTTCTGCTAGGGCGCGCGCAACGGATCCTGTTCTTTCTGGTTACGACAGCCCTCCTCATCGTCTCCAACTCCTGCGACCACCACGGAACCGTGAGTTTTTCTGATTTTTTAAGTTTTTGTAGGCTATTTTCGCATGTTAAGGTTATAATGTTATTTATGTTGGTTACTAATTGGTTAAGTTCATTTTTACTGTTTATGTTTTGGATTGCATTTATGTTTATATTGTTTTCTATTTTTAATTGGTTTAGTTTCCCATGAAACTCTTCCCAATTCGCTTTTTTAGTGTTGTATATTCTTGTTGTTCTATTTATTGATAAACTACGTGATTTTTTAATATTAATTTTGAATACGATTCCGTTGTGGTCGGAGGAGGTTAAGCCAGTGTCTACAGCCCAGTCGTCAATCAGATCGAACAGGTCACCGCCACACGCAGTCACGTCGACGAAGCTAGTTATTCGACGACCGCCTCTTATTGTGTCGAAGGTGGGAGTGCTGCCGTTGTTGAGCACCTGAAGGCGGTTAGGTTAGGTTAGGTTAGGTTAGGTTAGGTTAGGTTAGGTTAGGTTAGGTTAGGTTAGGTTAGGTTAGGTTAGGTTAGGTTAGGTTAGGTTAGGTTAGGTTAGGTTAGGTTAGGTTAGGTTAGGTTAGGTTAGGTTAGGTTAGGTTAGGTTAGGTTAGGTTAGGTTAGGTTAGGTTAGGTTAGGTTAGGTTAGGTTAGGTTAGGTTAGGTTAGGTTAGGTTAGGTTAGGTTAGGTTAGGTTAGGTTAGGTTAGGTTAGGTTAGGTTAGGTTAGGTTAGGTTTTTTTTTTTTTTTTTTTTTTTTTTTTTTTAGTCCGGGCGCATATGGCCCGGCCCGCGACTTTTCCCCTAACGTAATTAGGGACCTTAGTTTGGGTGAATGAGTTTTTCAGCGTGCGTGTTTTTAATTTTGAATAGCATACATTATCGTTACATTATATTTTTTACAGTTAGTACATTTGTCCTTATTTTTACTATTTTATAGACATTTGTTTGTTCTTATTCTAATTTACAATTTATTAATTTGGTTTGTTCTTTTTCATTTTATAAGTTACATTTTACTCTTATTTCTAATTCCTTTTTGTTACAAATTTTTCTTAGTTATTTTACATTAGTATTCCTTATCTTATATCTATATTTTATACATTTCTTTTATCTTTATTTCTTGCTTTTTGTACTCTTCTGCTCGTTTATACAGTTCAGATGAACAATAAGTCATGTATTACAGGTCAACTTTATCTATATTGTTATCTGATTAGCAGGTATGACAATTATAATGTGCTATATCTGCACTCTTTAGCCTCATAACTATAGGTACATTTACTTTATTTATTTATTTCAGCTGGACACAAACATATGGACTATGAGGGAATGATCCTCTAGGAGACGTGCCCGCAAGTCTTTTGTAGTGTGATTATTTGTATTGTTTGGGAATTGGTGTGTTGTGTGTCATCTTATGCAATAACATATTTGTAGAATATGTATTGGCATGTGTTGTGTATGCATGTAGTGCTGTGTGTGTGCATGTTGTGTTGTATATTATGTAGGTAGGTGTAAGTGAGATTTTGAGGTAATTGGAGACAAATTTTTTATAAATTTTCATCCAATTATGTCCTAATGGTGAAAAATGTGCAGTGTTTGAGTGAGAGAGAGTTGAGAGTGGAGTCTGGTCGACTTAGTGTGTTACTGTTAATGTTAGGTGTGTTAGTGAGTGTAGAGTGTGAGTGTGCATGATGTCTGTCGGTAGTGATGGCTGTCACAACCGCCATCAGTGAGGCGCCCGCAGAGGAACGTCAGCTGTAAGCAACTGACGCCCTCGCCAAGGCATCCCACTTTTTGCGGATGGGACACTCATCACTAAACGCGTGGTGTGTTGTGTCTGTGTATTTCGCCTTGGTGCAGTTTTTGCACGTCGGTGCCTGGGCCGCCAAAAGGCTGGGGCACCCTGCCTTCAAGTGCGGACCTCCGCAGTAATTGCAGAGGTCCACACTCTCCGTGCAGAGCCTCCTGCCATGACCGAAACCCAAGCACCTAGTACACTGCACCAGGGGAGATTGGTCCGCCACTTTAACCACCTGCAGGTCGATATAAAGTCTCCCGGCAGAAGTGAGCCGCTGCCAAAGCTTTGGAGCCACTCGGAGGATTGCGTGGCACTCCGAAGGGTCCCTCGCTCTCCTCCGGTACCGGACCTCGGCTTTGGCCTCACTCTCCGAGAGACCCTCCAACAGGTGGCTATTTTGACGGGTGATTGCTTGGATTATGTCGTCGTCAGTGTTGTGCGCTTGTAAGTATTTAAGCACGACCAGGGGGTTTTTGTTAGTGGCCCCCACCACTTTCAAGTGTTCGGTTTTCCTTAGCTGCTCCTCAGCTCTCTCGAGCTCGGCCCTCGTGGCGCAGCTAAGGACCACTCTTCCGTCCTTGACCTTGCGGACTCTCTCGACTTTTATGCCGTTTCGTTTGGCGTCGAGTACCCCCTTTACTCGCTCGATGACCTCAGCGCTCGTCTCCATCGGGTCAGTTGGTGTTATAAGGACCGAGTGAAAAGATTGGAATGCTGGGGGAGTGGGACGTGTTTCAGAGGGGGGACGGGCAGTAATTTCAGCATAAGAGGGGGGGGTGCTACTGATAGAGTCAGTGATGACCTGCTCCACTTTCTCTATCGTCTGTTTCGCAATCAGTCTATGGGTGTCTGTCTGCTCAACAGACAGACGCTCCCATAACCGCTGTGTGGAGTTGACTGATGCTACTCCTTCCCTAAGTTGTTCAGAGAGCGTGCCTATCAACTCCTCCTGGACGTTGATCTCCCTTGCGATCGAGCTAACCTTCTCGGTCTGATCCTCCAACGCTCTGTTAAGTCGGTCAGTCTGTTCCAGTCTTTGGTACACAGCATCCACCAGGGATTGCATCGTCCGCGTGGAGTCCTCCTCCCTGCTAATCTGACTCTCCTGCAAGTTGGTTATAGCCTTCTTGACCACACCCAATTCTTGCAGGCATTCCATAAAAAGGGTCCGAGAAGCCCCTTTTTCGTGCTTATGGAGCTTCTCAGACTCCTTGGCCAGTGCCACCATCTTGTCGATGATACTGAATGTGGCTGTTTTTATTTCAGTTTTTATATTTCTTCCCTCGTTGAGGGTGGCCTTCGCTTTAAGAGCAAGAGCGGTCATTTTGTCAGATAAGACTTCTGCATCCCCAGTGGATCTGCGTTTGGCGGGGAGGTTTGGGCTGGCCATATTGGCGGACTGTCTGTCGGTCTGTACTAGTAATAATAGGGCTTGTGTAGTATATATGTATAGTGTATACTGTCAGTAATACGTTTAGTGTATACACAAGTACAGGCGTAAGAACAAAATAAATCAATCAATAATTGAATAGCGTCAGATAAAATTCACTGTGGGTGTAAAGAGCCCAACAGTGGTCAAAATACAAAATAAGTACAGTATTAAATATAAAATAAAATTCCAAAATTCAAATTCGTCCAATTACATTAATAATTACACTTAAATAAAGTAAAATTCCAATTTAAAGTAGGGACAACACAACACACTAATTAATTTGGTCAACTTTGTGTTTTATAGAAAAACTTGGTTTTATGTAGGTATATTATTTAATTTTGTATGCTGGCCTGGGTGGCACAAAATGGAGGGTTGTCAAAACAATTGCCAATTGTTGCCCCCTATTGGTCAGCAAAGATTTCAAAAATGAGTAAGTGATAAAATTGTGAATGTTTTCATCCAAGTTTTCATTCAGGTTGCACCCACTACTACAGGCAACACATTGATTGTGTATGATATTGTATACTAACTGACTAAATATAGTAATAATTCTACTATTGTGTATATTTATGATAAATTTGGAATAAAGATGTGTACCTATGTATTGTGTGTTTGTGTAATATTATTTGAGTTTTAATATATATGGTGATTATATTTTAATATATTAGATAGAGTGTATATATAGTTTGTGTTGTGATAGTATATATATAATTTGTTATATGACTTAAAGTATTTTAATAGCTGCAATATAATAGTACAGTGTATGTAAGTAAATAAATTATTGCTCAGATTTGCATTCTGATTGTAATTCACATATTAAATAAGTGTGTATATGTTGTGTATAGATATAATAAAATGTTGTAGTGTTATATATAATTTATTTAAGATATTTTAATAATATATAAAAGTTTATAGTTGTTTTATTGATAAATATGTATGTTTGTGTTGTTATCAGCAGGTTCAATTTGGTGTTATAATTATGTTAGTGATGGTATAGAAGGCCAGACACTTGTCGTCGTTTATTGTAGTGTATTAAACAAACTAAATATCAATATACGGTTGTTTATGTTTTATTTCACAGTAAGGAATAAGTAAAATCTAGTCTTAGTAGTATTGTTTACAAAGAGGTTATCCCCTGTGTTATGCCTTAGCAATATTATTTATTTAATTGTGATGCTATTATTTTATGGCAGGCAAGTAATTTTAATTAAGATGTATATACCTATGTATTATGTGTTTGTTTGATGCTATTTAAGTTTTTAATAGATGTAGTAAAATATATTTTAATATATTAGATAAAATGTATATATAGTCTGTGTTGTGATAATATATTTTTGATTTATTATGTCTGCAATATAGTAGTACAGTGTATGTAAGTAAATAGGATTATGAATCAGATTGTAATTCTGATTGCAACTATATATTAGATAAAGTGTGTATATATTGTGTATAGATATAATATAGTGTAATATGTAATTTGTTTAAGATATTTTAATAATATATAGAAGTTTATAGTTGTTTTATTGATAGATATGTATGTTTGTGTTGTTACCAGCAGGTTCAATTTGGTGTTATAGTTATGTTAGTGATGGTATAGAAGGCCAAACACTTGTCGTCATTTATTGTAGTGTATTAAATAAACTAATATCAATATACGGTTGTTTATATTTTATTTCACAGTGAGGAATAAGTAAAATCTATTCTTAGTAGTATTGTTGACAAAGAGGTTATCCCCTGTGTTATGCGTTAGCAGTATTATTTATTTAATTGTGGTGCTATTATTTTATGGCAGGCATGTGATTTTAGTTAAGATGTATATGTGTGTTAAGTGTTATAGTAGATAAAGTGTGTATATATTGTGTATAGATATAATATAGTGTAATATATAATTTGTTTAAGATATTTTAATAAAGTATAGAAGTTTATAGTTGTTTTATTGATAAGTATGTAGGTCAATGTAGTTGCCAGCAGGTTAAATTGGTATTACAATTATGTTAGTGATGGTGTAGAAGGCCAACACTTGTCGTCATTTATTGTAGTATATTAAATAAATTAGATATTAATATACAGTTGTTTATGTTTTATTTCCCAGCGAGAAATAAGTAAAATCTAGTGTTATTTGTCAGAAAAGAAGTATTGTTTACAATAGGGTTATCCCTTGTCTTATGTCTTAGCAGTGTTACTCATTTAAGTGTGGTGCTATTATTTTATGGCAGGCGTGTCCGCTGCCTGTGAGAGTATGGAATCTCGGACCTGCCTCAACTTTAAAGATGGATATTTCCCGATTGGTCTCAGGAAACATCCATTCAAAAAAAACTACTTATATTGATTAATTATTATTAAATTAAATTATGAGGATTTATTAAATAAATAAAGCGTTTTAATTATACTGAGTTGCAAAAAATAAATTGTTGAATGAAGGTGATTATCTTTTAAGAATTTTCTAACAGTTGATTGAAATATTTTAATGAATATTTTATGATTTTGCTAAGAAAAAGTTAAAGAGATAATTAAAATAATAAATAAAATAAGACAAAACAGAAACTAAAATATTCAGCTTAAAACTTTGGTCTATACAAAAAATTCTCTGTCTCGTGGACGCGAAGCTGGGTGATTCCGGAGCCCCGCCCACTTGACCGGCTTCACGCCTTATCCCTTATGGGGCCAGCAGAAGAGTCCTTTTTTGTTATGGTTTAAGATATAAAAATATATAGTATAAAAATAATGGTTGAAGATATAAGTTAAAATGAAATTAGATTCAAATAAAAATTTATCGTTTGGCAAATTCTGAAATTTAGTATGTCGTTAAAACAGTATCTATGAACAGGATAATCAGAAAATGATAAAATGATAAAATTAAATGAAATTTTTAGTTAATAAATAAATAAATAGATAGCAAGCTCGAGTCTCACACACTCGCACCACCTTGGTCGCTAAAAATACCTATTTAATGAAAAATAATATGACAAATTTTTAGTCTAATTAAAATCTAAATTCTTAATATTAAGTCACTCCTTATCGTTCACCCTTTCTAAAAATATATATGGTTAATATTGTCACATCTGCCTACCCCCCGTCATTTAGCAAGCGTAATTTTTGCGTTTAAAACTTTTGTCTAATAACGCGCACTGGAATGCGGTGACCCCGTCGCTCGCTTGATCGCCAGAACGACAAGTTTGCAGTGCGGTTTTTCACCGATCCCGATGTTTAGAAAAAGTCTTGTAGGCAGCTTCCTATGTCTCTGATATGGTTCACAGTTGTATATTTAAAATCCTGAATTAACACCCTATCTAATGTTTATAAAATTTTTGTTATAAATTAATAACAAAACACTTAAACACTTGCACAAATTTTTTGTTTACATATTTTTCGACCGCACAATAGAAAGAAAAACGGTCTCACTGCAAAACTATTTGTGGAAAATTTATGAAAATTTTGTGGTAGATAGAGGAGATGGTCACTGTCTAACTGTAGTAGTTTGGGAGCTATCTGGGCAATAGTTCCCGAGGGAGGCACTTTTTCTATTTGCATATACACTTATGATATAATTTCTCGTCACCTATTTATTGTTTTTTGATATGGTTGGAGATGTCCAAAAATTCTAAAATTTTCACCAATTGTACTCACATGAATTATCTATCGGTTACACCAAAAACGCTCGGGGGTTGCCGATCCACTTTCGGAGTTATAATGCCCCGAAAATATTGCACGGTTTTCCTCGATTATCTTCTGAGCCAGGCCTCCAAAATGGACATGCGATATGTCCTAGAGAAGCTCTGGCTGGCCCCTACGTAGCTACACCAGTACCGTTGGGCTCCGATGCCCAGGGCCGAAGTTCCAAGTTAGTACCAATTCTGGTTTTTGGTGAATAACTCGTCGAGCTTTCGTCCAAAAATTCCAAAATTTGGTACAGGGGTGCTCCTGAGGTTTCCTCAGAGGCCCACAGTCTCCGATACACGATGGTCCGCTGGAATTTTTGAGAAAAAAGCACTTTTATGTTTCGCGTACATAGACGACGTTATAAAAATTTGGTTTTTATTGTTTTGCAGCAAAAGTATGCAAGATATGCTAATAATTTTTTCACACTTATTTAGATAATATTAGCGCGCAACTTTTAAGACTAATATGGAGTTTTTAACTATAACTTTGGCACAACTTAGAATTTTTGAGCGCGGAGCGGTTAAAAATCGTGACAGTCGCTACCAGCGCTGAGGAGTGACTGGTTAGGTTAGGTTAGGTTAGGTTAGGTTAGGTTAGGTTAGGTTAGGTTAGGTTAGGTTAGGTTAGGTTAGGTTAGGTTAGGTTAGGTTAGGTTAGGTTAGGTTAGGTTAGGTTAGGTTAGGTTAGGTTAGGTTAGGTTAGGTTAGGTTAGGTTAGGTTAGGTTAGGTTAGGTTAGGTTAGGTTAGGTTAGGTTAGGTTAGGTTAGGTTAGGTTAGGTTAGGTTAGGTTAGGTTAGGTTAGGTTAGGTTAGGTTAGGTTAGGTTAGGTTAGGTTAGGTTAGGTTAGGTTAGGTTAGGTTAGGTTAGGTTAGGTTAGGTTAGGTTAGGTTAGGTTAGGTTAGGTTAGGTTAGGTTAGGTTAGGTTAGGTTAGGTTAGGTTAGGTTAGGTTAGGTTAGGTTAGGTTAGGTTAGGTTAGGTTAGGTTAGGTTAGGTTAGGTTAGGTTAGGTTAGGTTAGGTTAGGTTAGGTTAGGTTAGGTTAGGTTAGGTTAGGTTAGGTTAGGTTAGGTTAGGTTAGGTTAGGTTAGGTTAGGTTAGGTTAGGTTAGGTTAGGTTAGGTTAGGTTAGGTTAGGTTAGGTTAGGTTAGGTTAGGTTAGGTTAGGTTAGGTTAGGTTAGGTTAGGTTAGGTTAGGTTAGGTTAGGTTAGGTTAGGTTAGGTTAGGTTAGGTTAGGTTAGGTTAGGTTAGGTTAGGTTAGGTTAGGTTAGGTTAGGTTAGGTTAGGTTAGGTTAGGTTAGGTTAGGTTAGGTTAGGTTAGGTTAGGTTAGGTTAGGTTAGGTTAGGTTAGGTTAGGTTAGGTTAGGTTAGGTTAGGTTAGGTTAGGTTAGGTTAGGTTAGGTTAGGTTAGGTTAGGTTAGGTTAGGTTAGGTTAGGTTAGGTTAGGTTAGGTTAGGTTAGGTTAGGTTAGGTTAGGTTAGGTTAGGTTAGGTTAGGTTAGGTTAGGTTAGGTTAGGTTAGGTTAGGTTAGGTTAGGTTAGGTTAGGTTAGGTTAGGTTAGGTTAGGTTTTTTTTTTTTTTTTTTTTTTTTTTTTTGTCCGGACGCTAAGGCCCGGCCCGCGAATTTTCCTCCGCCATAAGCGGAGACCTTATTTATGGGGGTAATGAGTTCTTCAGCGGTGCGGGTATTTATTGATTATATACATTTTATCTTTACTATTCTTACATTCATAATAGGCACATCAATTTGTTTGTTTTGGTTTACATTACAAGTTTTACTTACTTAGACTTACACATACTTAGACTTATTTAATGTATAGTATTTTCTTAATTTTACATTTGTTTTAACTTAGTTCTACATATATGGTTAAATTACATAATTTTAGTTTTTGTACATTTCTTTTCTTAGGTCTACTTAGCATTAGGTTACAGTTCAAGTCAGTTAATTTTTACATTTTCATTAGTATTAAGATTGGAGCTCAGACATTTGAGCTTCTGTTCTTTTATATTTTGGCTATGTGGAGTTTCCTGCAGCGTCAGCGGTGTTAACTGCTGCTGTTTGCATTTTATAGTTTTACTTTGTTATCCCATCCTGAATATTACTGTCATATTTATTGTGTTATGTTGTCTCTGTATATATTTTATAATATATATTTCAACATAAATTTTTTTTTTTAGCTATGTTGTGATTTATGTATATTTGTGTTTAATGGATATGTGTGTTGTGTTTGTATAAATTGTCGCCATTTGAATCAAGTAGCGCTAATTTAGTTTAGTGACTTTGTGGACGACTGGCGGCTCTAACTATAGGCTACAGCAGACCTCGCCAGTGCGTCCCATTTCTTGCGAACAGGACATTCGTCACTGAAAGCAATATGATTGTTTGCAAGCAGCTTTGCCCTGATGCAGTTCTTGCACGTAGGCTCCCGGCCCCCGAGCAGCTGCGTGCACTCAGACTTCAGGTGCGGACCCCCGCAATAGTTGCAGAGGTCTACACCCTCCGTGCAGAGCTTCCGCCCGTGCCCGAAGCCCAGGCACCTCGTGCACTGCACCAGGGGAGACTGGTCCTGCACCTTAACTGACTGCAAGTCGATGTAGACTCTGCCAGCGGACGTGAGCCGTTGCCACAGCTTTGGTGAGACCCGGAGAACGGCGTGGCACTCCAGAGGATTCCTCGCCCTCCTACGGTATCTCACCTCCACTTTGGCCTCGTCCGCCGACAGTGCCCTCATCAGCTCCTGGTTCTGATGGTGCAGAGCGGCTTTAATGTCCTCGTCGGAGTTGTAGGCCAGCAAGTTCTTAAGGACGACAAGGGGGCGCTTATTGGTGGCCTGCTCCACCTTTAGCCGCGTGCTGCCGCAAAGCTGAGCCTCGACTTTGCGAAGCTCCTCCTCGCTGGCGCAACTAATGACCACCCGGCCGTCCCTGACCTTTCGCACCCTTTCGATGCGAACGCCGCTCTGCCTCGCCTTAACAGATTCTTTGATGTGCTCTATGGTTTGGGAGCTGGTCTCAAGTTCGTCAGATGGTGATATGATGAGCGAATGCATTGGCTTTAATTTAATTGGGGACCGCGCCAAGGCTTGCGCATATGTTGGGGCGTCCTCCTTGAAATTGGTTAATTGCCCTTTAATGTCGGCGGCTAGTTCCTTGAGCTCATGGAGGCCCATTTGCCCTTCGCCACTTGGCACTACAGGTGCGTTTTCAACCGCCACTTGCAATGCTTTCATGGCCATCTGGTGCTCCCCCAAGGCCTTCTCATGTCCTTTCAGACTGTTCATTACCGCCTCGCATATTCCTTCCATTCTTTCCACCATTTTGTCTTTCTTTCTCTCTGTCTCTTTCATGCCATCCTCTACCACACCTGACTTTAATTTCTTTAATATTTCGTTCTCCTTTTTCAGTCTTTCGACTTCTTTTAACAGATCTACCTTTTCTCTTTCCATACCTTCGTTTACTCCCCTCAGTCTCTTATTCTCCTTATTTAGTCCCTCAATCTCTCTTTCAGACTCCCCCAGTAGGCAATGCGTGCGGTCTGTTGACATGAGAATGTTCTTTTTTAAATCAGAACGTAGGTTCCTTGAAACCGCCATGGACCCGTTCACGATTCGGACGTGGAGAGCGCTCTCCTCCATCCGGCCGTCGAACGGGCCCCTGGCTCTCGCCAACAGCTCCGTCACTGGGTCCACCGGGGGGGCCTGCCCTTCCAGTTTACCTCTCTTACTTGTCGCGGCCTTTGACCCGAGTGTTCGCGGGGCCACCGTGGACGCAGCAGGCGGCGTAACCGCAGCCCTCGGGTCCAACGCCGCCACCCTCTCACCTACACTCACTCTTCCTTCTCTCGAGTGCCCTGGGAGCTCCATATCCCTACTTTCGAGATCTACCGTGATGTTTAGATTTTTTGGAGGGGTGCGCTTTATTCTTGGGGGAGGAGGGGTCCTTCGCGGGATCATTTTGTCCAGATGTAAAGGGTCTGGGTCAAATTGTGTAATCAATTAGTTTGTCTTATGTGTATATTAGATAAATAAGACTAATGGTGATGATAACTCTATGTGTATTTAGCTTAGTATGCTGACAAGCAATTATTATTGTATATATACTAAAATAGAATATATAAAAAGTGTATATATAGTTTATATTATAGTATTACAATACATGAATATTAAATTTACATTAAAGTATGTATTATATAATTTATAATTTACCAATGTTCTGTGTATATATATATATATTGATAAGATAAGATAGATAAAGTTCTGTGGTCAACTGTATGTTAAATAGTCTATAATTTACTATATAATGTATATATTTTGTCAATGTTAATGCTTTACCATTAAATATGTATTGTATAGTTTATAATTTGCCAATGTGCTATATATATATTGATAAGATAAATAGATAAGGTTCTGAGGATAACTATATATTAGATAGTCTATAATTTACTTATATAATGTATAATGTATATATTTTGTCAATATTAATGCTCTAACATTTAATTATGTATTGTATAGTTTATAATTAACCAATGTGCTGTATATATATATTGATAGTATAATAGATGAGGTAATGTTATAATGTAAGTGTTGGTGTAGAAGGCCAAAACACTTGTCACTATTCTGTGTTTTATTATACACTGATATGCTGTTACATTTAGGTTATGTTAGTTATGTGTTTGTCACTGAGTTTTATCTGTATTTAGGCATTAATATGTTAAATGCTACTGTTTTTAAGTTCACTAGGAGTTGTTATGATGTATGTGTTCAATCCTGTTTGCAGTCCTGTAGATTTATAAAGTCTAAATAAATGTAAACAAATGCAAATAGTTGTATTTTTGCATTCCAATATCAGTGAAATATACTAATATACTAATTTAAAGTCAAAGTTAACCAGCCCAATAAGGCTGGTCTGTTGTAAATTATTATATATAATGGTATACTGTCCTATTAGTAGTCATTAACAACAAATATGTTTCACTTTTTTGTTTAGGCTGATTATAACCTATGTTGTTGTCTAAATGGTGTAAGTGTTGGTGTAAAAAGCCAAACACTTTGTCTAATTGTATGTCAATTTATGTTTCAGATGCTGAAATCCAGTCACAACATCAGTGTGTGGCTGCTGCAGATACAAAGACAGATCAAAACCACAGTCAATTATAGTTTGTTAGGTTTCTGACTATATATTAGTCACAGGTATATGATTTGTTAGTTTTAACATCAATATGCTATAGGTCACAATTCTTATGCCCAATATGGGCTAGTCTAATATAATAATACAGTCTAGAACACAATATCTTGTCCAATATCTACAAGATAAATTAAGTCACAGATTGTTTTTTCAATGCCCAATAAGGGTTCATCAACTGTAAGATTGAGTCAGTGGATTAGGACGTTTTGTGTGTTGCTAATCGACTTTCACAGGGGCGCGGATGTTGGGTTCGATTATGTCTTAATATTACTGATTTAGCAATAAAGCACTGTCCATTAACTAATTAAGTCAAATAAAGTACATAGTTTACCCCAATTGGAGCTTATCAGTTTCCTTCCAAAACCTTCAGTGTTTTATTGGATGTGGTAGGTTAGCTACAGTATATAATCTGTTTGGTAGCAGGTGATACAGTTGCTATGCAATTTTTATAGGCGCCAGGTAATTTGCAAATGTATGGAAATTAAAAGTTACTATTTCTTTAAATTTGGGTGTTATTTCTAATAAAAAATGTCAAAAAAGTGTGTGTTTAGGTTACTTGCTATTAGATACCTAATATCTCCGCCCACGGTGCGTTCTAAGGTACCGAACTCAAAAACTGGACAAACCTCTGAATAAAATTTTAAATTTAAAGTTTTTGGGGGATTCTTTCGAATCTCTCCAGCCAGATTTTTCCAAAAATATGTTATGGTTATGATAAATATAATTAAGGGCAAAAAATAAAAAGAAAGAAAAATTTTGAAATTTTTGTCAGTTGGTGGACGCGAACCTCGGTTTCTCCAAGGACCCGCCCACTTTTATGCTTCACGCCTTGTCCCGTACGGGGTAGACAGAAGAATTATTTATGAGAATAGCCAATGCGATCTTAATGCGATTTCTCCAGCGATAGGCAGAGAAATAGCAAATATATACCAAATATCAAACTAAGGAAATTTTTTGCAACAAGTGTAGTAAAATTATATGAAATTTAAACTGTAGTTTGGTTGTGAAGTTAAATATTTTTTGTTTATTATTCGAGTCTTTCTCCTAGAATGGTTGAGCGCTATAGCACGCTGCCCCGAACAGGGTAGGCAGTGAGATATGCCAACTGTATATTAAAGTAATAATACATATATGCCTAGACCACTTGAAATAACTTAATGTAAAGCCCTAACTTTAAACCCGGTCTCTACGGGGTTATGCAGGAAGGTATATAAAAATGTTCTTAAAATCTAAAATAATTAAAACTATGTCACACTTTGTCCTTTACCCTATTCAAAAATGTATATATGTCCAGAACTTCCACCTGCCTACCTCCCCCTGTTTAACAAGCGTAATTTTTCACTTTAAAACTTTTGTCTTGTAACGTGCATCGGAATGCGGTGACCTCGCCGCTCGCCGCTCGAGCCAGACGACAACTTTATCGCGAGTTCACCGCCGAGTTCGAGTTTTGGAAAAACTCGTGCAGATGCTTTCAGTTTTCACTTTATGTGTGGAAATTTATTAATTTAAGCAGCTGATTAAAAGCACTATCTAGTCTATGTAGAATTTTTTGTATAAAGTAATATGCGTCCACTTTATGCGCGAGACAAAAAATTTCCACTTGTGCTTCCGACCGCAAATAAAAAGGAAAACTGGTCCAAAAAGAAAACTATCTATAGAAAAGTTTTGAGAAACTTTGTAGGGGTAGACGGGGTGTCGAACTATCTATTGAGATGTCTTTAGAGGTGGTCCGACCACTTATACACTATGAAAAGCACTTATTAAAATTTTAATAAAATGTCACTGTCATAAAAGTTCTATTTTCTAATGTACTAAATATTGTTTTTAATTAGGTTTCACTTGACCAAAAATTCTAAAAGTCACACAAATTGTACTCACATATATGCTTTATCGAACGCACTGATAACGCTCGGGGGTCATCGATCGATTTTCGGAGATATTTGGCCCCGAAAATCGCCGACGGTTTTTCTTAAATAACTCCTCTGCCGAGCCTCCAAAATAGACAAGCGAGGTGTCTAAAGAAAGCCCTGGGTGGCCTCCGTCCAGCTGCACCGGTCTCGGTGGTCCCAGGAGACCAGAACCGGAGCTCCGAATTTGCACCGGTTTCGGTTTTTGGTGGATAGCTCGTAGAGTATCCAACCAAAAAATCCGAAATTCGGCACAAGGGTGCTCCTTTGGTCCCCGCAGGGGCCCACAGTCCTCGATACACGATGGTCCGCTGGAAAACAGAAGTTAAGGCCACTTTAATACTTTTCACACTATCTAGATGTTTGTTTACGTTTTTAAAGCGCGGTTTTTGCTTTATTTTGGCAAAACTATTGGAGATATTTTGAAAATTTTTTCACTATTGTATCGAGCGAATCAGCGCGCAACTTTTGATACTAAATTTAGATTTTTGAGTGAAACTTTGGTGCAACTTTGATTTTTGCAGCGTGGAGCGTTTAAAAATCGTGACACTCGCGTCCAACGCCAAAGTGTGACTGGTTAGGTTAGGTTAGGTTAGGTTAGGTTAGGTTAGGTTAGGTTAGGTTAGGTTAGGTTAGGTTAGGTTAGGTTAGGTTAGGTTAGGTTAGGTTAGGTTAGGTTAGGTTAGGTTAGGTTAGGTTAGGTTAGGTTAGGTTAGGTTAGGTTTTTTTTTTTTTTTTTTTTTTTTTTTTTTTTTTGTCCGGACGCTAAGGCCCGGCCCGCGAATTTTCCTCCACCATAAGCGGAGACCTTATTTAGGGGGTAATAAGTTCTTCAGGGTCGAGGTTTTTTATTTTGAATCTACATAGGTTCTTAATTATCCTTATCTTACGAGTAGTACATGATATTATTGTGTCTTATCTATTATAAATTTTAAGTTTTACAACTAAACAATTTAAAATTAAACAGGAGGAATTTTTTATTTCTAGTTACATGGTTTCTTACGGCTACACATTTTGTTGCTATTTAACATCGGTTCACAATTTATTTTAACTTATGTCTAATTTACAATTACATATTTGTCTTGTCTCTGAGTATACATATATTTTATATTTTGTTAGTTAACAAGCGTATATATATTTGCTAGTTCTATCGGTACATAATTCTAGGTTGTTATAAATTTAGATTGTGACATTACCAACCATTTTGCTCTCTAAATGTTATGTGTGGTGTCAGTGAGTGGCTTGGTTGTGGCTTGTGACTCTTTAGGTGGTGTTTGCTATATTTTATCCTTTATTTATTTCGTGTTTTAACTTCTGGTTTTAGCTTTATGCTGTATGTATATATTTAAGAATATATGCTGCAGCATAACTTTGGTATCTATTGTGTTAGGAACGCCGATTTCTTTTAATTGGATGTTTATTCGCTGAGTTGTATGCAAATGTTGCCTATTTTTATTAAATTGCAGACATTTGTTTCTCTCTCGGTTTTGCGGAATTCACTGGCACCTCAGCAGTAGGCCACTGAAGATCGCGCCAGTGCATCCCACTTTTTTCTAATCGGACAGGCGTCACTAAATGCCATGTGGTTTGTGTGCGTCAGCCCCGCCCTTGCGCAGTTTTTGCACGAGGGTTCCTGGCCTCCGAGCAGCTGCGTGCACTCCGACTTCAGATGCGGACCACCGCAAAAATTGCAGAGGTCCACAGCTTCCGTGCAGAGCTTCCGCCCATGCCCGAAGCCCAGGCACCTCGTGCACTGCACCAGGGGAGACTGATCTTGCACCTTCACTGACTGCAAATCGATGTAGACTCTGCCAGCGGACGTAAGCCGTTGCCATAGCTTTGGCGAGACCCGCAGAACGGCATGGCATTCCAGAGGATTCCTTGCCCTCCTGCGGTATCTCACCTCTACTTTGGCTTCGTCCGCCGACAATGCCCCCATCAATTCCTTGTTTTGGCGGTGCAGAGCAGCTTCAATGTCCTCGTCTGAGTTGTAGGCCAACAAGTTTTTAAGGACGACAAGGGGGCGCTTATTGGTGGCCTGCTCCACCTTTAGCCGCGTACTGCCGCAAAGCTGGGCCTCAACTTTGCGAAGCTCCTCCTCGCTGGCGCAGCTAATTACCACCCTGCCGTCCCTGACCTTTCGCACCCTTTCGATGCGAACACCACTCTGCCTCGCCTTAACAGCTTCTTTTATATGTTCTATCGTTTGAGAACTGGTTTCGAGTTCATCGGATGGTGAGATTATTAAGGAATGCATTTGTTTTAGTTTAATTGGAGACCGCGCCAGGGCTTGCGCATATGTCGGGGCGTCCTCCTTGAGATTTGTTAGTTGCCCTTTAATGTCGGCGGCTAGTTCCTTAAGCTCTTGGAATTGGGGATGGCCCGTTTGCCCTTCGCCACTTGGCACTATTGGAGCGTTTTCAACCGCCGCTTGCAGGGTTTCCATGGCAATCTTATGCTCCCCCAGAGCCTTCTCGTGCCCCTTCAAACTCTTCATTACCACCTCGCACACTCTTTCCATTCTCTCCACAATCTCGTCTTTCTCTCTCTCTGTTTTCCTTGCCTCCTTCGTTTTTCCATCCTCCATAACTGGTTTTATCTTCCTAAAGGTTTCATTTTCTTTCCTCAATCTTTCGACTTCTTTCAGCAAGTCCGTCCTTTCTCTTTCCATTTCTTCATTCACTCCCCTCAATCTCTTATTCTCTTTGTTTAGTCCCTCAATCTCTCTTTCAGACTCCCCCAGTAGGCAATGCGTGCGGTCTGTTGACACGAGTATGTTCTTTTTCAGATCAGAACGCAGGTTCCTTGAAACCGCCATGGACCCGTTCACGATTCGGACATGGAGAGCGCTCTCCTCCATCCGGCCGTCGAACGGGCCCCTGGCTCGCGCCAACAGCTCCGTCACTGGGTCCACCGGGGGGGCCTGCCCTTCCAGTTTACCGCGCTTACTTGTCGCGGCCTTAGACCCGAGTGTTCGCGGGGCCACCGTGGACGCAGCAGGTGGCGTAACCGCAGCCCTCGGGTCCAACGCCGCCACCCTCTCACCTACACTCACTCTTCCTTCTCTCGAGTGCCCTGGGAGCTCCATATCCCTACTTTCGAGATCTACCGTGATGTTTAAATTTTTTGGAGGGGTGCGCTTTATTCTTGGAGGAGGTGGGGTCCTTCGCGGGATCATTTTGTCCAGATGTAAAGGGTCTGGGTCAAATTGTGTAATCAATTAGTTTGTGGTGTGAAAGTATGATTACAGTATGATATACAGACTATTGAACTAACCAATATGTGCTATTTGGTAATTACAGACTTATGACACAAGTTGAGTTTTAAGAATCAGGTTTATTTGTTTGTAGATAAAGTAAAGAAAGTGTATATATAGTTTATATTATAGTGATATAATACATGAATATTAAATTAGTACCTATATTGTAGTGTCTATAGTTTGTGGTGTAGCAATTTAATATGTGTATGTATTTATGTAATCTGATAGTTGATGATAAATTGATACAATGTTTATGAAATTAAGATAGATAAAGTGTGTTAGTTTAGCTTATAAACTAAATAGAGTGTTTATATAGATTTATTATACTTATAAATATATGTATTTTGTTTAGCATTTAAGTATGTGTTGTATAATTTATAATTTACCAATGTTCTGTGTATATATATATTGATAAGATAAGATAGATAAAGTTCCGTGGACATCTATATGTTAAATAGTCTATAATTTACTTATATAATGTATATACTTTGTCAATGTTAATGCTTTACCGTTTAATATGTATTGTGTAGTTTATAATTTACCAGTGTGCTGTATATATATATTGATAAGATAAGATAGATAAGGTTCTGTGGATAACTATATATTAAATAGTCTATAATTTACTTATATAATGTATATACTTTGTCAATGTTAATGCTTTACCGTTTAATATGTATTGTGTAGTTTATAATTTACCAGTGTGCTGTATATATATATTGATAAGATAAGATAGATAAGGTTCTGTGGATAACTATATATTAAATAGTCTATAATTTACTTATATAATGTATATACTTTGTCAATGTTAATGCTTTACCGTTTAATATGTATTGTGTAGTTTATAATTTACCAGTGTGCTGTATATATATATTGATAAGATAAGATAGATAAGGTTCTGTGGATAACTATATATTAAATAGTCTATAATTTACTTATATAATGTATATATTTTGTCAATGTTAATGCTTTACTATTTAATATGTATTGTATAGTTTATAGTTTACCAGTGTGCTGTATATATATTGATAAGATAAGATAAATAAGGTTCTGTGGATAACTATATATTAAATGGTCTATAATTTACTTATATAATGTATATAATTTGTCAGTATTAGTGCTTTAATATTTAAATATGTATTGTATAGTTTATAATTTACCAATGTGTTGTATATATATATTAATAAGATAATAGATAAGGTTCTGTGGACAACTGTATGTCAATTAGTCTATAATTCAATTCTATATTGTATATATTTTGTCAGTATTGTTGCTGATAGGTACAATGTGAGTGTTGGTGTAAAAGGCCAAGACACTTGTCACTATTTTGTGTTTACTATGCACTGATATGCTGTTACATTTAGATTAAATCAGTAATGTATTTGTCAGAGTTTTATCTGTATTTAGACACCAATATTAGTCAGTATATTACTAATTTAGAGTCAAGATTAACATGCCCAATAAGGCTGGTCTGTTGTAAATAGTTTATATAACCTTAAAATAAAGCAATAGTCACAATAGAAACAAATAGTGTGTTAAGTAGTTTCTTATTTACCTATATAATGTTTATAATTTGTTAACACTGTTGTCTAAATGGTGTGAGTGTTGGTGTAAAAAGCCAAACACTTTGTCAACTTGTATGTCAGTTTATGTTTGAGATGCTGAAAACCAGTTACAACATCAGTGAGTGGCTGCTGCAGACTCAGAAATAGTTCAAAGGCCACAGTCAAATACAGTTTGTTGGGTTACTGACTACAAAGTTCTACTACTTCAACAAAGTTACATAACCTTTTAGGTAATAATAAATCAATACAGTAAATGTTTTATTTACATAACCTATAACAGGACGTTGTGTGTGTTGCTAATCGACTTTCGCAGGGGCGCGAATGTTGGTGCGATTATGTCATTTAATATTACTTGTTAAACAATAAAGCCCCATCCATTAACTAATGAGGTCAAAATAAAGTATATAGTTCACCCCAATTGGGGCTTATCAGTTTCCTTCCAAAAAACCTTGAGTATTTTGTTAGATGTAGTAAGTTAGGGCCTTCAGCTTTAGTTCATAATCTATTTGGCAGCAGTGGTGTAATTGCTATGTAGTTTGTGCAGGCGCTAGAGAATTTACAAATGTATGGAAACTAAAAGTTACTATTTCTTAAAATTTGGGTGTTATTTCCAAGAAAAAATGTCGAAAAAGTGTGTATTTAGGTTACCCACTGTTAAATATCAAATATCTCCGCTTTTGGTGCGATCTAAGGTACCGAACTCAGAAACTTGAAAATATCAACTGAAAAATCTAAAATTTTGATTATTGAGGTGTTCTTGCGGATATCTCCACCCAGATTTCTACAAAATTATGCTAGAATTGTATACCACTATAATAAAAACCCAAAAACAAATAAAAATAAAATTTTGAAAATTTCCTTATTTTGGTGGACGCGAACCTCGGTCTCTCCAAGGACCCGCCCACTTTTGTGCTTCACGCCTAGTCCCGTACGGGGTAGGCAGAATGTTTATTTATAAAGATGTTCGGAAGATAGCGTATTTAAATGCGCTTTCTCCAACCAGGATAGGCAGAGAAATAGCAAGACTAACTATTTTAAGGTAGTTAGATCTCACACCGATGAAAATTTTTTGCAACAAAATGAAATTAGATCAATTATATTAGATTGAATTCAGATAGTGAAGTTAAATTTTTATGCTGATTGTTCAAGTGCCCCCGGAATGAATGCGCGCTGTTGCGCGCTATCCCAAACAGGGTAGGCAGTGAGATAAGCCAAATGTATATTGAAGTAATAAACATAAATACCTAGACTACTTAAAAATAGCTTAGAGTACAGCCCTAACTTTAAACCCGGTCTCTACGGGGTTATGCAGGAAGGTATATAAAAAAAAAATCTTAAAATCTAAAATAATTTATACTACGTCACACTTTGTCCTTTACCCTATTCAAATATATATATATGTCCAAAACTTCCACCTGCCTACCTCCCTCAGTTTAGCAAGCGTAATTTTTCACTTTAAAACTTTTGTCTTATAACGGGCATTGGAATGCGGTGACCTCGCCGCTCGCCGCTCGAGCCGATCGACAACTTTATCGCGAGTTCACCGCCGATTTCGAGTTTCAGGAAAACTCGTGCAGACGCTTTCACTTTTCACTTTTTATGTGGAAAATTGTTAATTTAGGCAGCTGATTTAATGCACTATCTGGTCTTTGTAGAATTTTTTGTATAAAGTATTATGCGTCCACTTAATGCGCGAGACAAAAAATTTCCACTCGTGCCCTCGACCGCAAATAGAAAGAAAAACTGGTCCAGAAAGAAAACTATCTGTAGAAAAGTTTTGAAAAACCTTGTAGGGGTAGACGGGGTGTCGAACTATCTATTGAGATGTCTTTCGGGGTGGTCCGACCACTTGTACACTATGCAAAGCACTTATTAATATCTAAATAAAATGTCACTGTCATAAAAGTTTGTTTTCTAATGTACTAAATATTGTTTTCAAATAGGTTTTACTAGTCCAAAAATTCTAAAAGTCACACAAATTGTACTCACATATATGCTTTATCGAACGCACTAATGACGCTCGGGGGTCATCGATCGATTTTCGGAGATATTTGGCCCCGAAAATCGCCAACGGTTTTTCTTGAATATCTCCTCTGCCGAGCCTCTAAACTAGACAAGCGAGGTGTCTGGAGAAAGCCCTGTGTGGCCTCCGTCCAGCTGCACCGGTCTCGGTGGTCCCAGGAGACCAGAACCGGAGCTCCGAAATTGCACCAGTTTCGGTTTTTGGCGGATAACTCGTAGAGTATCCGCACAAAAAATCCGAAACTCGGCACAGGGGTGCTCCTATGGTCCCCGCAGGGGCCCACAGTCCTCGAAACACGATGGTCCGCTGGAAAACAGAAGTTAAGGCCACTTTACTACTTTTCACACTATCTAGATGTTTGTTTACGTTTTTAAAGCGCGGTTTTTGCTTTATTTTGGCGAAACTATTGGAGATATTTGGAAAATTTTTTCACTACTGTATCGAGCGAATCAGCGCGCAACTTTTGATACTAAATTTAGATTTTTTTTAGTGAGACTTTGGTGCAACTTTGATTTTTGCAGCGTGGAGCGTTTAAAAATCGTGACACTCGCGTCCAACGCCAAAGTGTGACTCGGTTAGGTTAGGTTAGGTTAGGTTAGGTTAGGTTAGGTTAGGTTAGGTTAGGTTAGGTTAGGTTAGGTTAGGTTAGGTTAGGTTAGGTTAGGTTAGGTTAGGTTAGGTTAGGTTAGGTTAGGTTAGGTTAGGTTAGGTTAGGTTAGGTTAGGTTAGGTTAGGTTAGGTTAGGTTAGGTTAGGTTAGGTTAGGTTAGGTTAGGTTAGGTTAGGTTAGGTTAGGTTAGGTTAGGTTAGGTTAGGTTAGGTTAGGTTAGGTTAGGTTAGGTTCGGTTAGGTTAGGTTAGGTTAGGTTAGGTTAGGTTAGGTTAGGTTAGGTTAGGTTAGGTTAGGTTAGGTTAGGTTAGGTTAGGTTAGGTTAGGTTAGGTTAGGTTAGGTTAGGTTAGGTTAGGTTAGGTTAGGTTAGGTTAGGTTAGGTTAGGTTAGGTTAGGTTAGGTTAGGTTAGGTTAGGTTAGGTTAGGTTAGGTTAGGTTAGGTTAGGTTAGGTTAGGTTAGGTTAGGTTAGGTTAGGTTAGGTTAGGTTAGGTTAGGTTAGGTTAGGTTAGGTTAGGTTAGGTTAGGTTAGGTTAGGTTAGGTTAGGTTAGGTTAGGTTAGGTTAGGTTAGGTTAGGTTAGGTTAGGTTAGGTTAGGTTAGGTTAGGTTAGGTTAGGTTAGGTTAGGTTAGGTTAGGTTAGGTTAGGTTAGGTTAGGTTAGGTTAGGTTAGGTTAGGTTAGGTTAGGTTAGGTTAGGTTAGGTTAGGTTAGGTTAGGTTAGGTTAGGTTAGGTTAGGTTAGGTTAGGTTAGGTTAGGTTAGGTTAGGTTAGGTTAGGTTAGGTTAGGTTAGGTTAGGTTAGGTTAGGTTAGGTTAGGTTAGGTTAGGTTAGGTTAGGTTAGGTTAGGTTAGGTTAGGTTAGGTTAGGTTAGGTTAGGTTAGGTTAGGTTAGGTTAGGTTAGGTTAGGTTAGGTTAGGTTAGGTTAGGTTAGGTTAGGTTAGGTTAGGTTAGGTTAGGTTAGGTTAGGTTAGGTTAGGTTAGGTTAGGTTAGGTTAGGTTAGGTTAGGTTAGGTTAGGTTAGGTTAGGTTAGGTTAGGTTAGGTTAGGTTAGGTTAGGTTAGGTTAGGTTAGGTTAGGTTAGGTTAGGTTAGGTTAGGTTAGGTTAGGTTAGGTTAGGTTAGGTTAGGTTAGGTTAGGTTAGGTTAGGTTAGGTTAGGTTAGGTTAGGTTAGGTTAGGTTAGGTTAGGTTAGGTTAGGTTAGGTTAGGTTAGGTTAGGTTAGGTTAGGTTAGGTTAGGTTAGGTTAGGTTAGGTTAGGTTAGGTTAGGTTAGGTTAGGTTAGGTTAGGTTAGGTTAGGTTAGGTTAGGTTAGGTTAGGTTAGGTTAGGTTAGGTTAGGTTAGGTTAGGTTAGGTTAGGTTAGGTTAGGTTAGGTTAGGTTAGGTTAGGTTAGGTTAGGTTAGGTTAGGTTAGGTTAGGTTAGGTTAGGTTAGGTTAGGTTAGGTTAGGTTAGGTTAGGTTAGGTTAGGTTAGGTTAGGTTAGGTTAGGTTAGGTTAGGTTAGGTTAGGTTAGGTTAGGTTAGGTTAGGTTAGGTTAGGTTAGGTTAGGTTAGGTTAGGTTAGGTTAGGTTAGGTTAGGTTAGGTTAGGTTAGGTTAGGTTAGGTTAGGTTAGGTTAGGTTAGGTTAGGTTAGGTTAGGTTAGGTTAGGTTAGGTTAGGTTAGGTTAGGTTAGGTTAGGTTAGGTTAGGTTAGGTTAGGTTAGGTTTTTTTTTTTTTTTTTTTTTTTTTTTTTTTGTCCGGACGCTAAGGCCCGGCCCGCGAATTTTCCTCCGCCATAAGCGGAGACCTTATTTAGGGTAATGAGTTATTCAGCGATGAGGGAGTTTATTATTATTAATATCTACATTGTATCTTATCTAATCTTGTTCTGGTACATAGGCATAAGTTAGAAGTATACTTTCGTTATTTTATACAGTGTTTTATCTTACATTTAGTTTGAGACTTACTTTTTTACATTCTTATTGACATCTAGTTACATTAAGTTTCGTTTCTCATCTACAAGCTACTTATTTTACTTATTTATTAGGTGTTTTACATTTATTATTTATTAAATATTTTACATTTATATGATTGATAACTTACATATTTATGTTCGACTAATACTCGTTTATACATTGTTATACTTATTTCTAGGATTACCGTATGTGCTATTAGTGCTAGTGCTAATTGATATCTTACATTTACTTGTTTACTACTTATGTAGTATGTTTATGCTGTGCTCCTTGTGCAGTTTATTTTGTGGTATGTTGTGGCTTATTTTGACTTTTAAACCCTGTGTGTGACTGTGTGGCTCATTTATCCTTTGTTAGTTGTTTAATTTCACTTCTAGTTTTAGCTTTATGCTGTGTGTATATATTTAAGAATATATGCTGCAGCATAATTTTTAGTATCAATTCTGTTATGGACGCCGATTTCTTTTATTTGGATTTGTATCGCTAAGATGTATACAAATGTTGCCGATTTTTATTAAATTGCAGACATTTGTTTCACTAGCTCTGCTTTGTGAAAGACTCTGGCCCCTCAGCAGTAGGCTACTGAGGATCTCGCCAGCGCATCCCACTTTTTTCTTACCGGGCATACGTCACTGAACGCCATGTGGTTTGTGTGTGTAAGCCCCGCTCTTGCGCAGTTTTTGCACGAGGGCTCCTGGCCTCCGAGCAGCTGCGTGCACTCCGACTTCAGATGCGGACCACCGCAAAAATTGCAGAGGTCCACAGCCTCTGTACAGAGCTTCCGCCCATGCCCGAAGCCCAGGCACCTCGTGCACTGCACAAGGGGAGACTGATCCTGCACCTTCACCGACTGCAGGTCGATGTAGACTCTGCCAGCAGACGTGAGCCGTTGCCATAGTTTTGGCGAGACCCGGAGAACAGCGTGGCACTCCAGAGGGTTCCTCGCCCTCCTCCGGTATCTCACCTCCACTTTGGCCTCGTCCGCTGACAGTGCCTCCATCAGCGCCTTGTTTTGGCTGTGCAAAGCAGCTTCGATGTGCTCGTCTGAGTTGTAGGCCAACAGATTTTTAAGAACGACAAGTGGGCGCTTGTTGGTGGCCTGCTCCACCTTTAGCCGCGTACTACCGCAAAGCTGGGCCTCGACTTTGCGAAGCTCCTCCTCGCTGGCGCAGCTGATTACCACCCTGCCGTCCCTGACCTTCCGTACCCTTTCGATGCGAACGCCACTTTGCCTCGCCTTCACAGCCTCTTGAATGTGTTCAATTGTTTGAGAGCTTGTTTCGAGTTCATCAGATGGTGAGATGATCAGAGAATGCAATGGCTTCAGTTTGATTGGGGACCGCCCTAAAACCTGCGCATATGTCGGGGCATCCTCTTTTAGGTTTGTTAATTGCCCCTTTATGTCATTGGCAAGTTCTTTGAGCTCTTCGAGTTGTAACTGGCCCGTTTGCCCTTCGCTACCTGGTACTATTGGTGCGTTTTCCACTACCGCTTGCAGTGTTTCCATGGCTATCTTGTGCTCCCCCAAGGCCTTCTCATGTCCTTTCAAGCTGTTCATTACCACCTCGCAAACTCTTTCCATTCTTTCCACCATTTTATCTTTCTTTCTCTCTGTCTCTTTCATGTTATCTTCCACCGTGCCTGATTTAAACTTCTTTAATATTTCGTTCTCCTTTTTCAGCCTTTCGACTACTTTCAGCAAGTCCGTCCTTTCTCTTTCCATTTCTTCGTTCACTCCCCTCAGTCTCTTATTCTCTTTATTTAGTCCCTCAATCTCTCTTTCAGACTCCCCCAGTAGGCAATGCGTGCGGTCTGTTGACGCGAGTATGTTCTTTTTCAAATCAGAACGCAGGTTCCTTGAAACCGCCATGGACCCGTTCACGATTCGGACATGGAGAGCGCTCTCCTCCATCCGGCCGTCGAACGGGCCCCTGGCTCGCGCCAACAGCTCCGTCACTGGGTCCACCGGGGGGGCCTGCCCTTCCAGTTTACCGCGCTTACTTGTCGCGGCCTTAGACCCGAGTGTTCGCGGGGCCACCGTGGACGCAGCAGGTGGCGTGACCGCAGCCCTCGGGTCCAATGCCGCCACCCTCTCGCCCACACTCACTCTACCGTCTCTCGAGTGCCCTGGTAGTTCCATGTCCCTACTTTCGAGATCTACCGTTACGTTAAAGTTTTTTGGAGGGGTGCGCTTTATTCTTGGGGGAGGTGGGGTCCTTCGCGGGATCATTTTGTCCGGATGTATAGGGTCCGGGTCACTATTTGTGTATCAATCACTTAACAATTCCTCTACGAGTTATTTGGACTGGCGTTACCAGATTATATCAACAATTCAATTTTAGAATTTCAAATTATGTATTTATATATGCAGTTATAGTATGGTTATCTATTTTATGATACAATAATATCACTTTTATTGCAAGGTTTGTTGAATTAAATAGACATGTAGTAGTAAGTAGTTTCAGTTAAGATAATGTAATTTATTTATTCAACAGTTAAAGTGGCTATTGGTGAACAAGGGCCATACACTACAAGCCCAGGTGCGCCAAATAGGGTATGTGTAGTTTGTAATATAGTAATATTAAGCATTTAAATGCAATGTACAGAACAAAAGTTGTATATGATTTATAGTATGGCAATATGACATGTATAAATTGGTGAAAGAAGTATAATGTCTGATATACAATGGGGTAAATTTACTATAGATAATACTATATTCAAGATAAAATTAATATTACATATATATTGACTCTAGCAGAAAAATATATACCATGTGGTTATGATAATATGTTAATATAGTTATATATAAATAGTTGGTTAGTGAAATATACAAAGATGAGTTAGATATGGATACAGCTAGATACAAACTGCACAGTTTACAGCTCAGTATTACAGACTGTATTAAATGTTATTGAGTTATTTAAATAGATTGGCTTAAAGTTTAGGTTTGTCAATATGCCAATAGAATCTAGTTTATCATAAATGAGTATTGGTTACATATAATGCAGGAGATGTATGTACTTATAATATAGTAGTAGGTATGATATATAAATTGCAGAAATAAGTAACTTTCTGATAGTCAATCTGTAGCACAGTAGTATGTAATATATTGTATATTGATTGTTGAGGCAACAGCAGCTATTTGCTATCACTTTTAGTGTATCAATGTAATGTATATTGTTAGTAAAAGAAGCAAGTTTGTACTGTATGGGTTATAGGGCAACAATATAAATTGCTTTATGTGTCTACTAGGAAAGGATAAGTTAATATTATATTGTATTTGTGTTATCTATTTAGGTATCTATTTATTTGTAACACCAGTGCAAGTATTTCACTCTTAATTACCCAATAGAGGCTTGTCTACGTTGTATAGTTTGTATTTATATTTGTCAATGATCTTTGTAAGTGTTGGTGTAAAAGGCCAATTCACTTAGTCACTATTATGTGTATTTTGTAAAATATTGGTCACTTATTGCTTCAACATTGTAATTTTATATACCCAAAAGGGTCTGTCTATATAACTAAAGGTATCTATATCAGTGATACTAGTCTTAATTTGTACAGTGGAGCTTGTAAATTTGTCTGAACACTTGTATAGTTCTGTACAAATTATTTGAAATATAGAAGTATAACTTCAATGGTTTACCACAAGTATTCTTTTGAAGCTAAGACTATATAGAATTATGGTCACTATGCCAATAGGGCTTGTCTAAATAACCGTACACAGTCCTAACTTTAGTTAATTTAAGATAATAATATGGATAATAGATATAAACCTGTGTTTGTTTACATTAATTATAACCTAGAAAAGTCTCAGGGACTTGATCTCACTGCGAATTCTCGCCCCAATAACAAGTAAAATTCTTGTCTCTAAGATTAGGTTAATGCCAGCACAACTTGCTGGTAATTAGGGTATTTTCATCCCCAGTAAGGGCTTATCGCTAATATAATAGTCAGTGTAAGTTGGGGCGTTATGTGTATTGCTAGTTGACCTTTTCAGGGGCCACTTATTGTTCTAAGGCACTAAACTTAATAGTGCCTGATTAGTATTAACCTATAGCACGAACAAATACACCAATAATTGTCAAATTAAAGATAAGATAAACATAAATAAGTAAGCTTTACTCCTACTCAGGTGTGATCAGTCCAGGATTTTAAATTCAATAAATAAGTAATTAATTAATTTAATTTAATTTGATACAGAACCTAAAAGTTAAAGATTATAAATTTATAGTTGGTACAGATTGCTAAGTAGTTTCTATAGGCGTTGTAATATTTTCAAATGTAGGTAAACAATAGGTCACAGTTTCACTAAATTTAGGCGTTATTTCTAGTTAAACATGGGTAATAGGTGCTTTGTGACAGTTTGTGTTTGATATCGTAAGATATCGAATAGGTGGTGAGTCCTGAGTGGACAAACCCACAACTAGAAAAATTTACAACAAAGTTAGATTTTGAATTTTTGAGTAGATTTTCCAAAATTTCCATTCAAGTATCTACAAATTTGAGATGAATTTATAGTAGGTGAAAATAGAAGGTAAAAACAGAAATACAGTTGTCAACCAAAATTTTTAGCAATAAAGCCCTGTCCATTAACTAATTAAGTCAAACTAAAATATATATTCAACCCCTACTGGGGCTTATCAGTTTCCTTTCAAAGACCTTCAGTATTTAATTAGATGTGGTAGATTGTTAGGGCCTACAGCCACATTATATAGTCTGCTTGGCAGCAGGTGGTATAGTTGCTGTGCAATTTCTACAGGCGCCAGATAATTTAAAAATGTATGGAGACTAAAAGTTACTATTTCTTAGAATTTGGGTGTTATTTCCAATAAAAAATGTCGAAAAAGTGTGTGTTTAGATTACTTACTATTCAATATTAAATATCTTCGCTTATGGTGCGTTCTGAGGTATCAAACTCAGAAACTGAAAAGTTTCAACAACAAAATTTAAAATTTCTATTTTTGGTAGATTTTTGCGAGTATCTCCATCCAGATTTTAACAAAATACAATCAAAAGCCAAAAAGAAAGCCAAAAAACAAATAAAAACAAAATTTTGAAATTTCCTAATTTTGGTGGACGCGAACCTCGGACTCTCCAAGGACCCGCCCACTTTTATGCTTCACGCCTAGTCCCGTACGGGGTAGGCAGAAGATTTATTTATAAGAGTGCTTGAGAAATAACGTATCTTCACGCGATTTCTCCAGCGAGGATAGGCAGAGAAATAATAGATTTGATTTAGATATCAGACTGAAGAAATTTTAAGCAACAAATTAAATATAATTGGATGAGATTTAGATTGTAATTGAAATGTGAGGTTAAATTAAGTAGATTATTCGGGTGCTCCTTGGATGATTGATCGTTATTGCACGCTGTCCCAAACAGGGTAGGCAGCGAGATATGCCAACTGTATGTTGAGGTAATAAAAATAAATATCTAAATATCTAGACCACTTAAAAATAGCTTAAGGTATAGCCCTAACTTTGAACCCGGTCTCTACGGGGTTATGCAAGAAGGTAAATAAAAATGTTCTTAAAATCTAGAATAATTAATACTACGTCACACTTTGTCCTTTACCCTATTCAAATATATATATATGTCCGAAACTTCCACCTGCCTACCTCCCTCAGTTTAGCAAGCGTAATTTTTACACTTAAAACTTTTGTCTTATAAAGTGCATTGGAATGCGGTGACCTCGCCGCTCGCCGCTCGAACCAAACGACAAACTTATCGCGAGCTCACCGCCGAGTTCGAGTTTCGGAAAAACTCGTGCAGATGCTTTCACTTGTCACTTTATACGTGGAAAATTATTAATTTAGGCAGCTGATTAAATGCACTATCTGGTCTATATAAAAGTTTAGTTAAAAAAGTTGAATACAACCACTTAATACTTAAGACAAAAGTTTTCCTATTATGATTTCGACCGCAAATAAAGAGGAAAATGGGTCCAAAACGAAAACTATAGGTAGAAAAGTCACGGAAAACCTAGTAGGGGTAGACGAAGTGTTCAGCTATCTACTAAGATGTCTTTAGGGGTGGTCCAACCCCTTATACACTATGAAAAAACACTAATTAAAATTTAAATAAAATGTTCACCGCCGAGTTTGAGTTTTGGAAAAACTCGTGCAGGCCTTTTCACTTGACACTTTTTGGGTGGAAAATTATCAATTTAGGCAGCTGAATGAGTGCACTATCTAGTCTATATAAAAATTTAGTTAAAAAGTTGTATACAACCACTCAATACTTAGGACAAAAGTTTTCCTATTATGATTTCGACCGCAAATAAAGAGGAAAATCGGTCCAAAACGAAAACTATAGATAGAAAAGTCACGGAAAACGTGGTAGGGGTAGACGGAGTGTTCAGTTATCCACTAAGAT
>LR990119.1:19580000-19590000 GCA_905147225.2 Euproctis similis
ACTTTCAGGGTTTCCTTCGCTATTAGCTTATGGGTGTCCATCTGCTCAGCAGATAGACGCTCCCATAGCTTGTGTGTGGAGTTCACCGAGGCTATTCCATCTTTGAACTGTTCCGAGATTGTGTTGATAAGTTCCTCCTGGATGCTTATCTCTCCCGCTATCGCCTTTACTTTCTCGGTCTGGTCCTCTAGGGCTCTATTAAGTCTGTCCGTCTGTTCCAAACGTTGGTAGACAGCATCCACCAGGGATTGCATAGAGCGCGTGGAGTCTTCCTCCCTGCTGGCTTGGTTTTCCTGCATAGTGGTTATGGCCTTTTTTACCACTCCTAGTTCCTGCAGGCATTCCATAAAGAGGGTCCGAGAAGCCCCTTTTTCGTGCTTATGGAGCTTCTCAGATTCCTTGACAAGTGCCACCATCTTGTCTATTATACCGAATGTAGCTGTCTTTATCTCAGTTTTGATGTTTCGGCCCTCGTTTAAGGTGGCTTTGGCTTTGGTGGCGAGGGCGGCCATTCTGTCAGACAGCATTTCCGCATCCCCGGTGGATCTGCGCTTGGGGGGAAAATTTGGGCTGGCCATATTGGCGGACTGTCAGTCGGTCTGTACTTCTAAATATGGGTCTTGTATAGGGTTAAATTGTATAGTGTATACTGTTAGTAGTTTGTCGAGTGTATACACATGTACAGATTTCAGAATCACAATAGGTAGTAATTAAAATATAGTCAGATAAAAATTTCACTGTGGGTGTAAAAGGCCCAACAGTGGTCAATACACAATAATAAAATAAAATATTTGGTAATAAAATAATTCCAATTAAATTTCGGACAACACAAACAAAAAACTTTGGTCAACAATTTAATAATTTTACAAGGAGGCGGCCCCCGAAGCACTGTAACAGGCTACCGGACTCGATGCGAGCGGGAAAGGTGAGGAAATGTGGTTATATAAATTTAATATTTAATTTTGTATGCCGGTCTGAGGTGGCACAAGATGGTCAATTGTCAGGACAATTACCAATTGTTACCACCTATCAACCAGCAAAAATTCCGGAAAAATAAATAAAATAGAAAAATTTTGGGGAGGGGGAGTGGGGGGGATAGGGACCAAAAGGATCCCAAAGGATGCTCTGGAGCGTGCCAAGTACCCCAGAGAAAACCGCGTCCCTGTAGCCTTAATACTAAGGGAGCTATGGCCGTTTGAAATTTTCCAAGATGGCCGCCGCTTTTTATTAACCCTCAGATATCTCGGGATCTACAAGTCGCAGAGTAGTCGAGTTTGGACTCCCCTGGTTCGGAATCGTGTGCTTTATGCAAATCTGGTGGAAACTAAGGTCCAAAAATTTTTACCCTCAAACTTGAAAAAATTAGGCGCACTCGATTCCGAAGGGCCCACCCTGCTTACCAGTGGAAACCGCACCGCTCTACGACGAATATCCCCAGAGATATGACCCCTTGAAAATTTTCAAGATGGCCGCCACTCCAACTTTAACCTAGAATATCTCAGGCCCCAGTGGTCGCAGACTGGTCGTGTTTGGTCTCTCCAGAATGTGCTCGGTCTTGTCAGTCTGTCTGTGTCAAAATTTAGGCCAAAAATGTTGACAGCCCCGATTTGGAAAAAACCCCTGGGATAAGGTAGAATAGTATCCCCTATTATCCCCAGAGAAAAACCGCAACGCCCTACGACCAATAACACCGGAGATATTCACCGCTAAAAATTTGGGTGAAAATACCAAGATGGCCGCCGGTCGCGTGAAAAGCGACTATCTCAGCCCCTCTTGGTGCTAGGATACCCGAGTTTGGTATCCAAGAATAGGTCTAGAGGTGTAGAATAAGAATATTAAAATAGAATTAAAATTAATTAAATAGAAAATGAGTAAAATGAAAAAATTGAATTATTAAAAAAGTATAAATGGTAAAAATATGGTTGACACCTCTAAAAATGTGGAAAATCTGTCTCTAAAAATTAAAAATAAAATAACAAGATAAAATAAAAATTTCAGTAAGTTATTCGAAAAATAAATTTTTAGCGGTTTTTTCTAAAAATATCAAAAAGTATCAGCCTTAAAAATAAAATAAAACTACAATCAGCTAGAGCTCGTTAGCGCGCAGCAGGATCCGCGAAGAAAAACACAGGTCGTCGATCTTATTTACGAGATATTAAGTGTCAAACTTTTGACACTTTATAATTTTTTCCTCTTTAGGTATTTAACCTAAAAATCTTTTCTAAGTGGAATTGAGGTCTACTCACTTAGCTCTATCTTCCGTATTTTTTCTGGCTTCCGCAAGTGCTTCCTTCGCTGACCTCGTGGTTTTAGCAAAATGATGCTATGTGTTCTCCTACTTCAGGGTCTTGATCAATCTTGGTGTTCGATGTGTCAGACGGTGCGGGCAAACAAGCCCCACACGCCGGCGATTTTTTCGAGTCGAAATCACAACACCACAAGAAGTTATGGACGAAAAACTGAAGTTTTTTACCGAAAACAACCTCAAAAACGGAGGTTTTTTGGTTATACTACTTCGGCTATAGCACTTAGGAAAACACTGTTTTATGCACTGTGTGCGCCTCAACTAGGCGCAACTTTTGATGTATAGCACTGGTTTGTAACTCGCGTAAATCCGGAGTTATTGATTTTTGAAACACGGAGCTGCACAAAAACGTGGTGTTTCTGGTGGCTGACGGGCCAATACTGGGTTAGGTTAGGTTAGGTTAGGTTAGGTTAGGTTAGGTTAGGTTAGGTTAGGTTAGGTTAGGTTAGGTTAGGTTAGGTTAGGTTAGGTTAGGTTAGGTTAGGTTAGGTTAGGTTAGGTTAGGTTAGGTTAGGTTAGGTTAGGTTAGGTTAGGTTAGGTTAGGTTAGGTCAGGTTAGGTTAGGTTAGGTTAGGTTAGGTTAGGTTAGGTTAGGTTAGGTTAGGTTAGGTTAGGTTAGGTTAGGTTAGGTTAGGTTAGGTTAGGTTAGGTTAGGTTAGGTTAGGTTAGGTTAGGTTAGGTTAGGTTAGGTTAGGTTAGGTTAGGTTAGGTTAGGTTAGGTTAGGTTAGGTTAGGTTAGGTTAGGTTAGGTTAGGTTAGGTTAGGTTAGGTTAGGTTAGGTTAGGTTAGGTTAGGTTAGGTTAGGTTAGGTTAGGTTAGGTTAGGTTAGGTTAGGTTAGGTTAGGTTAGGTTAGGTTAGGTTAGGTTAGGTTAGGTTAGGTTAGGTTAGGTTAGGTTAGGTTAGGTTAGGTTATGTTAGGTTAGGTTAGGTTAGGTTAGGTTAGGTTAGGTTAGGTTAGGTTAGGTTAGGTTAGGTTAGGTTAGGTTAGGTTAGGTTAGGTTAGGTTAGGTTAGGTTAGGTTAGGTTAGGTTAGGTTAGGTTAGGTTAGGTTAGGTTAGGTTAGGTTAGGTTAGGTTAGGTTAGGTTAGGTTAGGTTAGGTTAGGTTAGGTTAGGTTAGGTTAGGTTAGGTTAGGTTAGGTTAGGTTAGGTTAGGTTAGGTTAGGTTAGGTTAGGTTAGGTTAGGTTAGGTTAGGTTAGGTTAGGTTAGGTTAGGTTAGGTTAGGTTAGGTTAGGTTAGGTTAGGTTAGGTTAGGTTAGGTTAGGTTAGGTTAGGTTAGGTTAGGTTAGGTTAGGTTAGGTTAGGTTAGGTTAGGTTAGGTTAGGTTAGGTTAGGTTAGGTTAGGTTAGGTTAGGTTAGGTTAGGTTAGGTTAGGTTAGGTTAGGTTAGGTTAGGTTAGGTTAGGTTAGGTTAGGTTAGGTTTTTTTTTTTTTTTTTTTTTTTTTTTTTTTTTTTTTTTTTTTTTTTTTTTTTTTTTTTTTTTTTTTTTTTTTTTTTTTTTTTTTTTTTTTTTTTTTTTTTTTAGTCCGGGCGCATATGGCCCGGCCCGCGACTTTTCCCCTGACATTATCAAGGACCTTGTTTTGGGTTAATAATTTCTTCAGCGTGAGTTTCTTTAATTTTAAATAGCACACATTTGTTTGTTCTTATTCTATTCTTACAATTAATACATTTGTTTTGTTCTTTGTCACTATGACAATTACATTTTTCTTTTATTACAGTTTCCATTTTTTGTTTCACATTCTCTTTGTTATTTTGTGTTTACATTTCTTATCTTATATCTATGTTTTGTACATTAGTCATTTGTCATTTTATTTCTTACTCTTATGTACTATTACATCTTTATTTAGCATAATTCAGATAAACAGTAGGTCATATTATTATAGGTCAACTTTATTTACACTGTTATCTGTTTTAGTAAATATGACAGTTTTGTGTGCTATCTGCACTCCTTTGCCTCAGATATTTATTGTCTTGTCAGCTAGACACATACATTGGACTGTGAGGGTTTAATCCTCTAGGAGACGCATCTACAGGTCATTTGTGAAAGTTTCTTTGAGTGTTGGTGTGTTGTGTGTCGTTGCTTATGCAATATCATATTTATAAAATATGTATTGGCATGTTTTGTGTGTGTTTGTGTTATGTGTATGTTCATGTTGTGTTGTGTAATATGTAATTGTTTGTAGAATTTTGAGATAATTAGAGACAAATTATAATAAATTTTCAGCTAATTATGTCCGAATAGTGCAAGTTGTGCAGTGTTTGAGTGAGAGAGAGTCGAGAGTGGAGTCTGGTCGACTTCGTGTGTTACTGTTAATGTTAGGTGTGTTAGTGAGTGTAGAGTGTGCGTGTGCGTGTTGTCTGTCGGTAGCGATGGTTGTCACAACCGCCGTCAGTGAGGCGCCCGCGGAGAAACGTCAGCTGTAGGCAACTGACGCCCTCGCCAAGGCATCCCACTTTTTGCGGATGGGACACTCATCGCTAAAAGCGTGGTGTGTTGTGTCTGTGTATTTCGCCCTGGTGCAGTTTTTGCACGTCGGTGCCCGGGCCGCCAAGAGACTGGGACACCCTGCCTTCAAGTGCGGACCTCCGCAGTAATTGCAGAGGTCCACACTCTCCGTGCAGAGCCTCCTGCCATGACCGAAACCCAAGCACCTAGTACACTGCACCAGGGGAGATTGGTCCGCCACTTTAACCACCTGCAGGTCGACATAAAGTCTCCCGGCAGAAGTGAGTCGCTGCCAGAGCCTTGGCGCCACTCGGAGGATTGCGTGGCACTCCGAAGAGTCCCTCGCTCTCCTCCGGTACCGGACCTCAGCCCTGGCCTCACTCTCCGAAAGACCCTCCAGCAGATGGCCGTTCTGGCGGGTGATGGCTTGTAATATATCTTCGTCAGTGTTATGTGCTTGTATGTACTTCAGTACGACCAGGGGGTTTTTGTTTGTGGCCCCCACCACTTTAAGGTGTTCCGTTTTCCTTAGTTGCTCCTCTGCTCTCTCGAGCTCTGCTTTCGTGGCGCAACTAAGGACCACTCTACCGTCCTTGACCTTCCGGACCCTTTCGACTTTTATGCCGTTTCGTTTGGCGTCGAGAGCTCCCTTCACTCGCTCGATGACCTGAGCGCTCGTCTCCATCGGGTCAGTTGGTGTTATAAGGACCGAGTGAAAAGATTGGTATGCTGGGGGAGTGGGACGTGTTTCAGAGGGGGGACGGGCAGTAATTTCAGCATAAGAGGGGGGGTGCTACTAATAGAGTCAGTGATGACCTGCTCCACTTTCTCCAAAGTTTGTTTCGCGATCAGTCTATGGGTGTCTGTCTGTTCAACAGACAGACGCTCCCATAACCGCTGTGTAGAGTTGACTGACGCTACTCCCTCCCTAAGCTGCTCTGACAGCGTGCCTATCAACTCCTCCTGAACGTTTATCTCTTTTGCGATAGAGCTAACCTTCTCGGTCTGGTCCTCCAGCGCTCTGGTAAGTCGGTCAGTCTGTTCCAGTCTTAGATACACAGCATCCACCAGGGTTTGCATAGAACGCGTGGAGTCCTCCTCCCTGCTGGTCTGACTCTCCTGCAAGTTGGTTATGGCCTTCTTGACCACACCCAATTCTTGCAGGCATTCCATAAAAAGGGTCCGAGAAGCCCCTTTTTCGTGCTTATGGAGCTTCTCAGACTCCTTGGCCAGTGCCACCATCTTATCTATTATGCCAAAAGTGGCTGTCTTGATCTCCGTTTTGATGTTACGGCCCTCATTTAGGGTGGCTTTAGCTTTAGTGGCGAGGGCAGTCATTCTGTCAGACAGCGTTTCCGCATCCCCGGTGGATCTGCGCTTGGGGGGAAAATTTGGGCTGGCCATATTGGCGGACTGTCAGTCGGTCTGTACTTCTAACTGTGGGTCTTGTATAGACTTAAATTGTATAGTGTATACTGTATGTAATTCGTGGAGTGTATACACAAGTACAGAACTTTAAAATCACAAAAAGTTAATTTAAACAGTCAAGTAAATTTTACTGTGGGTGTATAGAGCCCAAACAGTAGTCAAAATACAAAGTAAATACAATATTAAAAATAAAATAAAATTCCAAAATTCAAATTCGTCAAATTACATTAATAATTACACTTAAGATAAAGTAAAATTCCAATTAAAATGGGGACAACACAACACACTAATTTATTCGGTCAATTTTGTGTTATACAGAAAAACTTGGTTTTTTATATATTATTTAATTTTGTATGCTGGCCTGGGTGGCACAAAATGGATGGTTGTCAAAACAATTGCCAATTGTTGCCCCTTATTGGCCAGCAAAGATTTCAAAAATGAGTAAATGATAAAATTGTAAATGTTTTCATCCAAGTTTTCATTAAGGTTGCACCCACTACTACAGGCAACACATTGATTGTGTATGATATTATATACTAACTGACTAAATATAGTAGTAGTTCTACTATTGTGTGTATTTATGATAAATTGAAATAAAGATAAAAATGTGTACCTATGTATTGTGTGTTTGTGTAATATTATTTAAGTTTTTAATATATGTGGTGATTATGTTTTAATATATTAGATAGAGTGTATATATAGTTTGTGTTGTGATAGTATATATATATAATTTGTTATATGACTTAAAGTATTTTAATAGCTGCAATATAATAGTACAGTGTATGTAAATAAACAAAATCACAGCTCAGATTGGAATTCTGGTTGTGATTCACATATTAAATAAGTGTGTATATGTTGTGTATAGATATAATAATAAAATGTTGTAGTGTTATATGTAATTTATTTAAGATATTTCAATAATATATGAAAGTTTATAGCTATTTTGTTGGTTTTAATATATGTGGTGATTATGTTTTAATGTATTAGATAGAGTGTATATATAGTTTGTGTTGTGATAGTATATATATATAATTTGTTATATGACTTAAAGTATTTTAATAGCTGCAATATAATAGTACAGTGTATGTAAATAGATAAAATTACAGCTCAGATTGGAATTCTGATTGTGATTCACATATTAAATAGGTGTGTATATGTTGTGTATAGATTTAGTAAAATGTTGTAGTGTTATATATAATTTATTTAAGATATTTCAATAATATATGAAAGTTTATAGCTATTTTGTTGGTTTTAATATATGTGGTGATTATATTTTAATATATTAAATAGAGTGTATATATAGTTTGTGTTGTGATAGTATATATATATAATTTGTTATATGACTTAAAGTATTTTAATAGCTGCAATATAATAGTACAGTGTATGTAAATAGATAAAATTACAGCTTAGATTGGAATTCTGATTGTGATTCACATATTAAATAGGTGTGTATATGTTGTGTATAGATTTAGTAAAATGTTGTAGTGTTATATATAATTTATTTAAGATATTTCAATAATATATGAAAGTTTATAGCTATTTTGTTGGTTTTAATATATGTGGTGATTATATTTTAATATATTAAATAGAGTGTATATATAGTTTGTGTTGTGATAGTATATATATATAATGTTATATGATTTGAAGTATTTTAATAGCTGCAATATAATAGTACAGTGTATGTAAATAAATGAAATCACAGCTCAGATTGGAATTCTGATTGTGACTCACATACTACATAAGTGTGTATATGTTGTGTATAGATTTAGTAAAAAGTTGTAGTGTTATATATAATTTATTTAAGATATTTTAATAATATATAAAAGTTTATAGTTGTTTTGTTGATAAATATGTATGTTTGTGTTGTTACCAGCAGGTTCAATTTGGTGTTACAGTTATGTTAGTGACTATTGTAGTGTATTAAATAAGCTAAATATCAATATATGGTTGTTTATGTTTTATTTCAAAGTGAGGAAGAAGTAAAATCTAGTCTTAATAGTATTGTTGACAAAGAGGTTATCCCCTGTGTTATGCCTTAGCAGTATTGTTTATTTAGTTGTGGTGCTATTATTTTATGGCAGGCAAGTAATTCTAGTTAAGATGTATATATGTGTTAAGTGTTATAGTAGATAAAGTGTGTATATATTGTGTGTAGATATAATATAGTGTAATATATAATTTGTTTAAGATATTTTAATAATATATAGAAGTTTATGGTTGTTTTATTGATAAATATGTAGGTCAATGTAGTTGCCAGCAGGTTCAATTGGTATTACAATTATGTTAGTGATGGTGTAGGAGGCCAACACTTGTCGTCATTTATTGTTGTATATTAAATAAATTAGATATTAATATACTGTTGTTTATGTTTTATTTCCCAGCGAGAAATAAGTAAAATCTAGTCTTATTTGTCAGAAAAGAAGTATTGTTTACAGTAGGGTTATTCCTTGTCTTATGTCTTAGCAATATTACTTATTTAAGTGTGGTGCTATTATTTTGTGGTAGGCGCGTCTACTGCCTGTGAGAGTGTGGGGTCTCGTATTTCTATTGACGTGTTAATAAGTATGTGTTTGTTTAATTAATTATTGATAAAATTTTGATGGTCTAGATGAGGTGTGTGAATTATAAAATAAAAACAAAACTAAAAACTGTAAAGTAAAATGTTGGTCTATACAAAAATTTTACCGTCTCGTGGACGCGAACCTAGGCAGTTCCGAAGCCCCGCCCACTTGACCGGCTTCACGCCTTATCCCTTATGGGGTCAGCAGAAAAGTTCTTTTTATGTTACTTTGGGATGTAACGAGAGCAATATGTAGATAATGGTAAGAGATGTAAATTAAAGTGAATTAAAATGGAATTAAATTATAAAAATTATATTAAATTAAATTGAATTGAAATAAAATAAAATTAAATTGAATTGAAATAAGATAAAATTAAATTGAAATAAATTGAAATAAAGATTTGTCGTTGGGCAAAAGACTGTTATTCTGAAATTTAATATGTCGTTAAAGCAGTATCTATGAACAGGATAATCAGAAAATGATAAAATTAAATGAAATTTTTGGTTAGTAAAAATAGATAGATAGCAAACTCGAGTTCCACACACTCGCACCACCTTGGTTGCTAAAGATACCTATTAAAGAAAAATAATATGACAAATTTTTAGTCTAATTAAAATCTAAATCTAAAATAATTAATACTACGTCACACTTTGTCCTTTACCCTATTCAAATATATATATATGTCCGAAACTTCCACCTGCCTACCTCCCTCAGTTTAGCAAGCGTAATTTTTACACTTAAAACTTTTGTCTTATAAAGTGCATTGGAATGCGGTGACCTCGCCGCTCGCCGCTCGAACCAAACGACAAACTTATCGCGAGCTCACCGCCGAGTTCGAGTTTCGGAAAAACTCGTGCAGATGCTTTCACTTGTCACTTTATACGTGGAAAATTATTAATTTAGGCAGCTGATTAAATGCACTATCTGGTCTATATAAAAGTTTAGTTAAAAAAGTTGAATACAACCACTTAATACTTAGGACAAAAGTTTTCCTATTATGATTTCGACCGCAAATAAAGAGGAAAATGGGTCCAAAACGAAAACTATAGGTAGAAAAGTCACGGAAAACCTAGTAGGGGTAGACGAAGTGTTCAGCTATCTACTAAGATGTCTTTAGGGGTGGTCCAACCCCTTATACACTATGAAAAATACACTAATTAAAATTTAAATAAAATGTTCACCGCCGAGTTTGAGTTTTGGAAAAACTCGTGCAGGCCTTTTCACTTGACACTTTTTGGGTGGAAAATTATCAATTTA